>JAPNXP010000002.1:14255123-14260123 GCA_028753945.1 Hexactinellida sp. DTS-2022
ATTTATTAATATTTCATATATTATTCTAATTTATTATATTTAAGTATATGATTAAATTCAATTAAAAACAATAGAATAATATTATATTCTAGGTCTTTTGATTATTTAGTTAGCTATCGATTACATAGAAGCTAGCTTACACACGCAATAGGGTTTCAAATAAATATTATTTATTTCTCTTAATGGGATCATTTTTTTAATGATCAATCACACCAATACTCTATTCTATCTACAGTCAACTCCCGTTATAACGAAGTGCTTGGGACCGTACTTTCATTTCGTTATAAGCGGAGTTCGGTCTTAAAAGAGTTCATATCAAGCTGATTTTGTTGTAACTGGGGTTCATTATAAATGGATTTCGTTATAACCGAAGTTCGTTTAACCATAGTAAAATCATTAGCTTATAGGCTATATAGGAAATAAATGACTTCGTTCTAAGCGGAATTTCGTTATATCCGACTTGATTATAACGGCAGTTGACTGTATTTCAAAAATAAATAGAACTACAATTGTATTAGACCAAATTTCGTGCAAATGCGACTGCTGTAAGCGAACAATGTATTTTGTTAGTTAAAATTTTTAACGTATATCCTATACGAGCCCTTCGGTCTCGGTCGCTTTGCGACAGATCGGTGCTACGCACCTCAAGTTAACGGCCGCTACGCGGCCTTACTCCTCACTAAACAATTGATTACATAGTTAGTAATAGTTGTCATAGTTATATACTTATAATAAGCGTTGAAAGCTATCTTCTAGGTTGATTTTGAATTTTCATTATTTTGTTTATCTATTTTGTGTAAACAACAACAACAAATATTCATATTACAAATTTATAAACGCGAAATTCGTGTTCAGCATACTTGTTTAGCAATAATACCCGTTGAAAGCTAACTTCTACGTAGGTTGATTTTGAATTTTCATTATTTTGTTTACCTATTTGTGTAAACAACAACAACAACAAATATTCATATTACAAATTTATAAACGCGAAATTCGGGTTCAACATACTTGTTTACCAATTGTAACATTTGTTTATCCATTATAACATTTGGAAGTTTGTTTATATCTCATATATAAATGCGGTTTCTATTCCCCCATCATTGTAATACAATCCGGACAAACACACACACACACACACACACGCACACACACAAACAAACAAACAACAATCGAGATTTAATAATATAGATTTAGAGATTTACACATATGAGCTCTTCTGTCTTCATAGCTCTGTGACGGATCAATCAACCGATCAGCTGTATCGATTTATTCCATTAAATATGTCTTATTACAATTAGTTCAACTTATAACAACAATATTATCATATTTGTCAGAATATAATTGTATACAATATAGTATAAATAATTACAAGTGTTGTTACTAACAAATAACAGCTCATTACCACCCGGGAAAAAATTATATTTGGAAGGATGTGAAATGAAGCCTTCGGGGGAAAAGGATCCCTGATCATAGGCGGTTTATTATAACTTATATTTTAACCGTTAATCGAAACAATCTGGTCCTACTAATGATGTACATGAATTTAGAATTAATTCTCTGCCAACAAATTGAAATGTAAATTTAAATTTATTAAGTTATTCAAATAGAACACTTTCTTCAATTTCGACACAAAGTTAAAATACAATCAATATTTACCCAATAGGAGCTGCTTCGGTTATAGTTATACAGTGGAGTTACGCCATCGCGAAATCTTTATATTAATTCAAAAATAATTGTTTATTTTGTTTGTTGTTTGTTTGTCCTGAATTAATCGAGGAACTGATAAGAACTAGAGACTTGAAATTCCACAGGTGTTGGTGAATAATGTTTATTTAAACCTTTTAAATTTCCAACATAAATATTTACATCTTCCCTCTTAGAAGGAACTCCAAGGCAATTAATTTTGAGGGTTGTCCCAGTATTTAAATCAAAAGCTAACAATCAATTTTTTGAATTTGTTGTAATGTCTCAATCAGTTGTTAAAAGGCTTATAGATTGCGTTGTAATATTATATTGTCTAACTATATTTATGATCAAAATATTCATATCTACGAGCCCTTCGGTCTCGGCAGCTTTGCGACGGATTGGTGCTAAGTACCTCAAGTTAACGGCCGCTATGCGGCGTTACTATTCACCCTTTCTGCCATGGAAAATCGTAGAAAGGGACGTTATATGCACCGCTTTATAAGATTTCCATAGTTTTAACTTTTTACCATTGTGATTTTTATTGACCCGGCGCTTATTCAAGCCCCCGGCGCTTATTCGGGGAAATACGGTAATTAGTAGCTGAGCAATTTATGCAGTATAAATAATAATTTAATGAAAATATCAGTGATTTGGAAAATAATAACATAATATTAGATGTTGTTATCTCGAATGGAGGGAATTAAAGGATCTGGCACAATCAAAGGTCAATAATCAAAGGTAATTTAAAAATCAAAGGGCTTATCCTCCTCAAAATATCACTTATTATAAATATGTAAAATCTGTGACTTGTAAATTACATATACTCAATTCAGTATGCTGATATTGGGAGCCAAGTATGTCAACTTATTAATTACGTAATGCTATTTACTATCGCATGATTTGGTTTATACATAATAATTGTTTGATGATTAATTCGCTGCATTACTCTCATCAATATTCATATATGCAGAAGGTATGGGTAGTAAATCGTTGGATAATTTGACAGTACTACTATGCATACTTATGCGATTTACGTAAGCTAATTACATATCACCAATTAATAAATGCATGTAATATGGGAATTAATGTAGGTCAGTAGGTGAAGATTAGATTTAGTTCCCACGTAACGTCATAATCCCATAAATCGGTATATGAATGTCCCATTTAATATGGTCTTGCCACCTAATTGTGGCGCGAATCGGATAAAAACTGAAAGAGTTAACTCCAATTTGTGATTTATGACGTCATAATCCGGTTATTTCATTTAGAAAATCAATAAATAGTTGTCAGCGTGGAAAATAACCTCTGCATGCAAATTTTCAGAACTCTAGAGTTATGACCTTTCCTATTAATTGTGGACAAACAAACAAACAAAACATAGATACAAATTGTGATTTTATTTTAACCAGCGCACTTCGCTTGCTAGGTCGCATCGCGGCAGAACACAACAACACAGACCAACCGCTTCGCGGTTGGTGTGTGGTCTATATACTTCGAAACCTTGATTATAATGCGTAAATAGGCCAGAAATAGGCCAATTTAACCATGTGAAATTTTAGTGTTGACGTATAATGCGATAATGACTCAGTATATTGCCAATCTGGTGTGACCATCGTGTCCGCATCATTAATGTGCATGTTCTATTAAATTCTCAGATTTTTATCTCTTAGAGGGCGGGAATTATGTGCGAGTAGGTGAATTTTCAGGGTTCTCAAAATGTGAGAATGACGTCATAACTTGTCGAGGTGTGTGAAATTTTGAGTGGAACCGTAAACTTGTCCAAAACTTACCCCTATAAGCCAAAAATCTCATTTGGAAGCCGTCCAGTTTCTTCAATCAACTCGGAACATACAAACAAATATATATATATATAAACACATACACACATATACAGGCGAACCCACTCCTTGTGTTTAAAAGTATAGAATATATAATCCTAAAATAAATAAATAATTAAATATAATTAAATAAATAATGAATTTTTTTTGTATTGAACCCAGAGTAGATGCTGAAGATAACTTATAACTACATAAAAGTATAATGAAGTGTTCTAAATATTATAGGTAGAAGTTAAAGCTGTAAGGGAATCAATGCAAGTTAGAAATTAGTATACTATGATTGTGATATACAATACCCATAGTAAAGTAGATCAGGGAGCAAAAGTTGAGAGAGAGTAAAAGAGAAAAGTAAACTATTATATTAATAGTTGTAAACGGAGTTGTGAGCTTTTGGAGAAGCTTAAAATTGTGGAGATTTGGAATTGGTTGTATGGCTTAATAATGTGCGAGTGCGAGTAGAGAAAGATAAAAGATAATTTTCTCAATTTATTATTTAACGGACGAGTTGATCGAATAGATCAGGGTATATATATTCTACTTTTGATATTAAGCTTGTACGAATGTACACTTAATTCATGTAGTATCCCTGATTTCTTGATCAGAGTTGTGAGAGAGAATCGAGGTAAAAGGATTCGGTTTGAGGCAGGTTTGATATGTATTTATGTGCACAATGTTTGTGGATTGATTAAGTTCAAATGCAATGCTATCTTATTTCACTCTAGGTATATTGTTGCAAATATTTAGAGTTGAAAAGGTTTTCCCAAGGAAGAGAGCTGTGGCGATTTTGGAATTCAGTTTTTAGTGTGTGGGTTTGCTGATCATGTTATTCAAATTCTCATTAGTTTGAATAAAAATTGGTCAGAAGAGATACTTTTGTTGTATTCAACCTCTTCGTGGAGTTTAGTCTGATCTAGCAATATGGGTATTGCTTCAGTTTAATACAATCCGAGGAATGAATATAATACAATTGTGATCGTGTGCGTGTATAATGTGAAATTATACGACGAATGTGTACTGTGTTACCTGGTTGATCCTGCCAGTAGTCATATGCTTGTCTCAAAGATTAAGCCATGCATGTCCAAGTATAAATCTGGTACAAGATGAAACTGCGAATGGCTCATTAAATCAGTTCTAGTTTCTTTGATGGTGTCTTACTACATGGATAACCGTAGTAACATAGAGCTAATACGTGCTTCAAATCCTGACTGGTGCTCTCGGGTGCCTGGAATAGGATGTATTTATTAGATCCAAAACCAATGCGTTGTCGCGTGCTTTCGGGTGCGAGGCAGCGGTTATGTTGGTGATTCATGCTAACTTTTCGGATCGCATGGCCTTGCGCTGGCGATGCTTCATTCAAGTTTCTGCCCTATCAACTGTCGATGGTAGGGTATTGGCCTACCATGGTTGTAACGGGTGACGGAGAATTAGGGTTCGGTTCCGGAGAGGGAGCCTGAGAAATGGCTACCACATCTATGG